>OZ012741.1:698057134-698064634 GCA_963859935.3 Lathyrus sativus | reverse complement strand
TTCGGATTTAGTCGAATGTTGTAGGATTTTTAAAGAAGATAGCAAAGCTCGTTCCACGCATTATAAGAGTGTGAATGAGAGGAAAGGGAAACAACAAGTAAGGAGTGGGCCGTATGTGACGCCTGTTGATAAGGGCAAACATAGGGGAAACTTTGATAGGAGATCCGGAGGTGGGGATTCCGGTATGATTAAGTGTTTCAAGTGTGGTGAGATGGGACATAAGTCTTTTGATTGCAGAAAGACCGTTGCAAAGTGTTCTAACTATGGAGGTATTGGTCATGCTACAACTGATTGTAGAAGGAATGCGGTGAAATGTTTTAATTGCGGAGAAGTGGGGCATATTAGTACTAAGTGTACTAAGCCGAAGCAAGCTCAGGCAGGTGGTAAAGTGTTTGCTTTAGCTGGGAAGGATACTACCAGTACAGACCGTCTGATTAAAGGTATATGCTTTATTAATAGTACGCCTTTAATTGCTATTATTGATACGGGAGCGACTCATTCATTCATTTCTCATGAGTGCGCTAAGCGTTTGGACTTGTTTGTGACTTCTTAGGGTGACGAGATGGTTATTGAGACTCCTGCTTTAAGGTCGGTAACTACGTCCTCGGTGTGTGTAAGTTGTCCTCTGACCATGTATGGTAGAGACTTTGTTATGGATTTGGTGTGTTTACCTTTGGAAGGTTTGGACGTGATCTTGGGTATGAATTGGTTGCAGTTTAATCGAGTTCATATAGATTGCTATCACAAGTTAGTAAGGTTTCCTTCTTTGGAATATGACGAAGAGGTGAGTTTTCTATCCACTAAAGAGTTGAAGAGACTTTTAGCGGATGAAGCTCAATTGTTCGGTTTGTTTGCATCTTTGTTCGTGGAGAGTAAGATGGAACTTGATGTTTTTCCAGTGGTGTGTGACTTTCCAGAAGTGTTTCTGGAGGATATTACGGATGTACTACCTGAAAGAGAAGTTGAGTTTTCAATTGATCTAGTTCCGGGTACTAGACCAGTTTCGATGGCACCATATCGTATGTCGGCATCGGAGTTGGTAGATTTGAAGAAACAATTGAATGACTTGTTGGACAAGAAATTTGTAAGGCCTAGTGTTTCTCCTTGGGGTGCTCCGGTATTGTTGGTGAAGAAAAAGGATAGAAGCATGCGTTTGTGTATTGATTATAGACAATTGAACAAGGTGACAATTAAGAACAAGTATCCACTTCCAAGGATCGATGATTTAATGGACCAGTTGGTTGGTGCACGTGTTTTTAGCAAGATTGATTTGAGATCAGGTTATCACCAGATTCGAGTGAAAAAGGAAGATATTCAGAAGACAACCTTTAGGACACGGTATGGTCATTACGAGTATTTCGTGATGCCATTCAGAGTTTCTAATGCGCCGAGTGTGTTTATGGAATACATGCATCGTATTTTTCATGACCATCTGGATCGTTTCGTGGTTGTGTTCATCAACGATATTTTGATTTATTCTAATTCTCAAGAGGAGCATGAAGAAAATTTAAGGATTGTGTTGCAAATTTTGAAGGAAAAGCAATTGTATGTTAAGTTGTCTAAGTGTGAGTTTTGGTTGTCAGAAGTAAGTTTTCTTGGGCATGTTATTTCCGGTAGTGGAATTAGTGTTGATCCATCCAAGATTGATGCAGTGAGACAATGGGAGACTCCTAAGTCGGTTACGGAAATCCGAAGCTTTTTAGGGTTGGCGGGTTATTATCGGAGGTTCATTGAGGGATTTTCGAAGTTGGCACTTCCTTTGACGCAGTTGACTTGTAAAGGAAAAGCTTTTGTTTGGGATATTCATTGTGAGGAGAGTTTCACGGAACTTAAGAGACGGTCGACGACGACGCCGGTTTTGATTTTGTCGAATCCTACGAATCCTTTTGTGGTGTATTGTGATGCGCCATTGACCGGTTTAGGTGGTGTTTTGATGCAAGATGGGAAAGTTGTGGCTTATGCTTCGAGGCAATTGAGAGTGCATGAAAAGAATTATCCTACCCATGACTTGGAATTAGCGGTCGGGGTGTTTCTTTTGAAAATTTGGAGACATTATCTTTATGGGGCAAGATTAGTAGTCTTTAGTGATCACAAGAGCTTGAAGTACTTATTTGATAAAAAAGAATTGAACATGAGGCAAAGGAGATGGTTAGAACTTTTGAAAGATTATGACTTTGGTTTGAATTACCATCCGGGTAAGGCGAATGTGGTGGTCGATGCCTTAAGTCGGAAGTTGTTACACATGTCCGCGTTGATGGTGAAAGAATGGGAACTTTTGGAAGATTTCAGAGACTTGAGTTTGGTTTGTGAAATGACGCCGGTAAGTGTGAAACTTGGTATGTTACATGTTACGAATGATTTTCTTGCGACCGTTTGTGAAAAGCAAAAGTTAGATTTGAAGTTTATTGATTTGATGATGAATGAGAGTGAGGATTATAAGGTTGATGATTTTGGAGTTTTGAGATTTCGTGGTCGTATTTGTATTCCCGATGATTCAGAATTGAAAAAGATGATATTGGAGGAAGGACACCGAAGCAACTTAAGTATTCATCCGGGTGCGAATAAGATGTATCAGGATTTGAAGAAGATCTTTTGGTGGTCCGGGTTAAAGCGGAATGTTGCTCATTTTGTGTATTCGTGCTTAACTTGTCAGAAGTCTAAGGTAGAGCATCAGAAGCCTAGTGGATTGATGCAACCGTTAGACATCCTGGAATGGAAATGGGATAGTATATCCATGGATTTTGTTACGGGATTGCCGAATACGCAAAGAGGTCAGAATGCTATTTGGGTAATTGTGGATAGGCTTACTAAATCTGCTCACTTCGTTCCAATTGATATTAGTTATCCTTTGGAAAAGTTAGCTGAGATTTATGTTCGCGTGATTGTGAAGTTGCATGGGGTTCCTAAGAGTATTGTGTCAGATAGAAATCCTAGATTTACATCAAGATTTTGGGAAAGTTTACAAAGTGCCTTGGGTTCTAAGTTGAGATTGAGCTCGGCGTATCATCCTCAGACGGATGGTCAAACCGAGAGAACAATTCAATCATTGGAAGACTTGTTGCATTCTTGTGTGCTAGAGCAAGGTGGTACATGGGATAGTTATTTGGCATTGATTGAGTTCACCTATAATAATAGTTTTCATGCAAGTATTGGTATGGCGTCATTTGAGGCTTTGTATGGCCGGAGATGTCGAACACCTTTGTGTTGGCATGAAACCGGTGAGAGGTCAGTAGTTGGTCCGGAGTTGGTACAACAAACTACGGAGAAAGTGAAGTTTATTCAGGAGAAGATGAAGGCTTATCATAATAGACAAAAGAGCTACCATGACAAGAGAAGGAAAGATCTTGAATTTCAAGAAGGCGACCATGTGTTTTTGAGAGTTACACCAGTTACGGGTGTGGGTCGTGCTTTGAAGTCGAAGAAGTTGACTTCTCGTTTTATTGGTCCTTATCAGATTACTGCACGAGTGGGTGTTGTGGCTTATCGTGTGGCATTGCCTTCGAATCTTTCAAATTTGCATGATGTGTTCCATATTTCTCAACTTCGGAAGTATGTTCCGAATCCGTCACATGTTGTTCCTATGGACGAGGTTGAGGTGAGAGATAACCTTATGGTAGAAGTTTTACCGGTTAGGATTTTGGATCGTGAAGTTAAGAAACTTAGAGGCAAGGATATTGCGCTTGTGAAGGTAGCGTGGGGAGGCGCTTCTGAAGGCAATATGACTTAGGAATTGGAAAGTGGGATGCGAGAGTCGTATCCGGACTTGTTTGAATCAGGTAATATTTTCGAGGACGAAAATTTCTAAAGTGGAGGAGAATTGTAACGCCCCGATTTTGAATATTTCATTTTATTGAGTGTTCTATTTGAATTGAGTAATAATTGTTTTAATTGTGAATTTGATGTGTTAATTTAGTATGTTTTAATATTTTACCGTTTCGGAGAGTTTCGAGTAAAATTTAGATTGGAGGGTATTTTGGTCCTTTTGATAAAAATAGAATTGAGGGGAAAAATATAAGAGGAAATAGAGAGGAAAATAGAAAGAAAGAAAAGAGAAAGAAAGAAGAAGAGAAGAGAAAGAGGAGGAAGAAGAGAAAAACCTAGAATCATCAAGAACCAACATCTAAGCTTTCGATTAATCGGGTAAGGGTGTGAAACTTTACTATTCTATCCATATGTATGATCATGTATGTGTTGTGTGGATTGTTTGGTAGTTTTCTACACTTTCCATTTCTAGGTTGAATTTGATTTAATCGGTAGAATCGAGTTTTTAATGGTTGAAAATGAGAATAAGTGGTAAAGTTTAAGTCGAGGGATGTTGGGTGGTGTTGTTGGAATAGAATCGGTTGGATTCGGTGAGTTTCGGAATTTTTGGACAGTTAGGGATTTCTAAGTTCGCAGGTTCGCCGGGCGAAGCCTAGCGAGTGGTCAGCTAACCAAGTCAGTAGCCAAATCCATTCTTCGCTGGCAAGTTTGCCGGGCGAAGGCTAGTGGCGAGGGTTCGCCAGGCGAATGAATCCAGCAAGTGGTAGCGAATACTTCCAGTAGCTTTTGACTGCCTTCGCTAGCGAGTTCGCCAGGCGAAGGAGGTAGCGAGCATTCGCCAGAGGCTTCGCCAGGCAAAGGTCAGCGAATGTGTCAGCATTTTTCCAGTTCCTGTGTTTTCCTTTCCAATTTTAATTGTATGTTTCGGTTACGTTAATCCTTATCTGAATGGACGATTTGTGTGCATTTGTGATATGTTATGCTGTGGGTAGCCGTATGGTGTGAATCCTAGGTTATGGATCAATTGTGAGTGTAGCCGTTGGGCAAATTATATGCATTGTTTGAATTGAATAAAAATGCATGGTAATTGTGATGAATGTGAAGAATGCATGATAATATAGTTGTGAATGTGTATGCATTTTATGTTAATTGATCCCGTGTAGGATCTGTAGAACCTCGTGTGAGCGATGGTTTATAGTTGATTGAGTCATGTTAGCATGTGAAGCATCATGATATGCATTTGTGTTAATTGATCCCGTGTAGGATCTGCAGAACCTCGTGTGAGCGATGGTTACATTTGATCCCGCGTAGGATTTGCAGAACCTCGTATGATGCGATGGTTATATTTGATTACGCGTAGAATCTGCATAACGATTGTGTGCCCATGTGGGGTGTGAGCAATCGGATTGTGTGCCCATGTGGGGTGTGAGCAATCCTGAAACATCGTGTGCCCATGTGGGGTGTGAGCGATGGGTGAACATCGTAGGCCCGACGGGGAGTTACTTCGATAACGAGCGATGGTTCCATTTTGGTTCTTCAATTGAACCTGCTGAATTGAGTCGGTACCGCATTTACATTTGCATAGAGTCGTGAGTCGGTCTCTATGAGTTGCATTATCATCTTTATATGATGCGTTGGTGAAATGAATGTGTATGTGGATGTTTATGTGAAATGGTGATGATATAAACATATTGTGTATGTTTATGTGAATTAATGCAAATTGTGATAATGGCATGAGTGAGTATGCTTGAAAATATATATATATATATATATATATATATATATATATATATATATATATATATATATATATATATATGTGTGTGTGTGTGTGTGTGTGTGTGTGTGTGTGTGTGTGTGTGTGTGTGTGTGTGTGTGTGCGCGCGTGTGTGTGTGTGTGTGTGTGTGTGTGTGTGTGTGTGTGTGTGAATATATGTATATATGTAGGTTTATATGGATTGATATAAACATTGGTGATTGCATATTGTATATGTTTGATGTTCTATTTATATATAGATACTTATACGGATACATTGTGATGTATAGGATGATTGAGGTGAGTTGTGATGTGAATGCGGAAGATGCGTAACTTATGATATGTATATATATGATTTATGCATTGGATATTATGATACTGTTTCTCACCCTTCTGCTGTTTTATGATGCTCTATGAGGCATTGCAGATTAGGTGCTGGTGATCCCTTTTTGTGTAGCGCGTCTTCATTAGTTTTGGTCAGATGGCTCTAATATGTAACACCGGGTAGCATTGGAAGCCTTGGGCTATTTTTGATGAATACACTTGTATATGTATTATTCGTGTTGCATGTTTTGTAAACATGAATGTTGTTGATGAATTACATTGAATGATGTGAATATGTATATATTTGAATACATGTCGGTTGTGATTCAAATGTTTAGATTTTCCGCTTTTATCCTAAATATTTGAGATATGGGTATAAGGACTAAGATCCTCTGATGTGGTTGTTGCCCATTGTTGCATATCTATTATGAGCAGGTGTTGTTTGTGTTTTAATTCAAGCATAATGTGACATGTTCCTTTTATACCGTATTTTAAATAATACTCTGATGAAATTCTGAATTCGTGCCTAAATGATTCGTTTGATTATTTGGGGGTATAGAAAGGGGGTGTTACAGTGGATACGTCCAAAGTAGATGTAGTCCTACAATGGGAGGCTCCTAAGTCGGTTACTGAGATTAGAAGCTTTTTAGGCTTGGCTGGTTACTACCGCAAATTTACTGAAGGCTTTTCCAAGCTAGCACTTTCGTTGACCCAACTGACTTGTAAAGGTAAAGCATTTGTGTGGGACATCCATTGTGAGAAAAGTTTCACAGAGCTGAAGAAGAGATTGACCACGACTCCAATTATGATTTTTCCTGAACCTAATGAATCGTTTGTGGTGTATTGTGATACGTCGATGATGGGTTTAGGTTGTATACTAATGTAAGATGGTGTCATACGCCAAATTTGTCCCACCTTTTTCTAACCTTAACTAGATTTTGTCTCGCGATCATCTGCATCTCCCATTAGGTCATAATTCACAATTATGCATCTTCATGAGCTCCTAAGACGTGGGATCAAAGCATTTTTCTTGAGATTCAGGTTTTCCCTATGCAGAGATGATTCATCTGGTTATTGCATCCAAGTTAAAGCTAGAGGTTGAATTATGTTAATCATAATCTTCTTGTCAAGGTTCATCAAGTATCAATGATATCTGCTTCAAGAGCCACCAAGTGATTAAGGTTTCATCAGGATTTGAATTGAGAATATTATCGGACTTGGGTTTTGGTTTTTCAGAACTCAAGACATTTCATATTATCAGTGTACATATCAAGGAGGATTAAGGTTCTTATTCCCGAGTGAGTTTGTGGATAGTCATCAATTGAAGATCGTGAGACTAGAGTTGCATGTTAAAGATCAGAACAAAGCAGTTGTGGATTGACTTGAAAGGCATTGGTGTCATACCCTAATTTTTGACCCTAAGATTCTGTTTTGCATCATCTGCATAGCATAACATGCATTTCATCTTGCATAGTGTCCGAAATATCAGTCAAAATAAATTTGTTGGATTTACAGACAAACCGGTCTAAATTTATTTCAAAATCTGACCAAACGCTGTATTTTTCCAATATGTTTATTTTGCGGTGATTATTTTGGTGTGTTCGTTTTATTTTTTCTAGCACTTTTCTGCCCGACTTGTTATTTCGTTTTTTAATCAT